>JAULUF010000028.1:25970000-25995000 GCA_031834385.1 Semotilus atromaculatus
CAGTAGTTGAACCCATTTCTGTGTATTACCAGTCCTGCTGGATTCTCCTTCCACACGGACCACAGATGAGAAGCAGAGACACTCCACCTCTTCATACCCTTACCTGCTAATTACCATGAATTCTGAATCACTGCGAGTGCGGCTAGATCCGTGCTATATTAATAGTGAGTTTCTGTTTGGTGACTTTGTGATTCAGATCTGCCACATATTGAGCAATATTGTCAAGCTGCAGTAGAGCTGGATGGCTCAGTGCAGCCGTTGAGTGAGTTTTAATTTTGTCTGGCTCAGTCATCAGTCAGAAGCAGCGCTTGTGACGCTGTGATGCCACTGGGTGACAAATACGAGTGACATCATTGAATTCAGACCTACAAATGAAAATGTGTTTCTTTGTTCTGAGCTGGAGTTATATGGACATCGCTGTGATCTGATGTGTGTGTGTGTGTCTGAGATTGTTTCATCATCAACATAAGTAATCGATTTAATTTCGGTTTCATGTTGTGTGTGAGCGTGTAAGCAGGCTTTTGTGCGCAAGTAGTTATGTGGTTACGTATGCTTTTGGTGTGTTGACATTTGTTTTTAATTTACTAGATTTATCACTTTTGAATGGTTTATTAATTTGCCGCATCAATCAAGTTAATTGTGAACACATATGCTCTGTGTATGCGTCTGCACATGTACCTCTGTGTCCGTAAATACATTCGCAGCCTACCAACCCTCTTTCTGTCTCTATACGTTAGGTGTGTGTGCACTGGGACGGCGAGCAGAGCGCGGAGAGGAAGTGGAGGAGACTTCGAGAGGAATGTGAGGTGGTTTTGTTGGAGCAGGAACTGGTCTGGGCCGCCAGAAGAACCGGGTCCAACGGCTGCGGCAGCGCCCAGGAGGAGAGGAGACTGCAACCCGCCCTGGTGAGTCCACAAACCCTGAAAGTACTGCCACTCACTATACACTGACCACCTGATGCATATTATACGCAAAAATGGCAAGAGCTTGAAACTGATTGACTGCAGCCAGAGTTGGTTGTTTTTATTTAAGGAGATGTTGCGTAATAAAAATATTACTATATTAAATATGTATCTAAATATATGAGATGAGAAGCAGTGACTGATTGCAATATGAATTCTTGAAATGATTCTTGAATGACTGAAAACTACACGTTTTCATTTGTACATATATATATATATGTATGTATGTATGTATACACTTCCATTCAAATTATAAATGTTAACAAACTTTTAAACAGTATTTTATATATATATATATATATAACAAATAAAATAATTACAAATAAAGCTAAATATTTTCATTTAAACATGAATGTAAATATTAGATATATTATTATTACTATAGTTTTTTCTATTATTACTATTATTTTTTTGTTTTTTTCTATTATTGAATAGTATTATTCAATTTTAATAAATACAGCTATTTAATAAATATTTTTATTTAAACACAAATTAATATAAATACATTGTTATATATTATTATAAATAATTAATTTATAAATTTATTTAAAAAACAAACACAAATGTGTGTTTTTAACTATACATTTCAGCTATTAAAGAACATCAACCTGATGAAGTGACTCAGCAAAGAATGAATGAAATTGATGTGCTTTTGTTTTCACACCCGTTTCCACTGCTAGAGACTGACTGACTGTTGTGTCCCCTTTTATATGTCCTAACCGAGTCCTGTTAGACTGAGTCATTAGCTGCCATCTGTGTTATAAAGATTAAAGGTTGTATCAGTCATTTCAGGCCCAAAAAAGTCTATAATCATGCCGTCCAAAAACCGTGTGTTTTTGTGAAAACAAACAAATGGGTACACCACCACTCAAAACCAAAACAAACAGTGTTTCAACCAATCACTGACAGGGGCGGGTGTTGCTCCGACTTCGCGTCCGGCCGTGAACGAGCTCAAAACCTCACAACACCCGTGCCTGTCTGTGATTGGTTGAAACACTGTTTATTTTGGTTTTGAGTGGTGGTGTACCCATTTGTTTTTGTGTGCTGATCCCAGAGCCTAGGCTGCATACAGAGACACGGTTTTTGGACGGCATGCTTATGGGGCGGGCAGCTAGCGGATCGTTAGGAAAGATTAGGTGAATGTGATCATTTATGTTTCGGCTTTTTTTGGGCCTGAAATGACTGATACAACCTTTAAAAAAAGAAAAAAACACTTTCCGTTTCTTTTATATTGGTTCTGGATTGATATGTTGGCTGATGGATTTTAACCAATAGGTCTCAACGTGTGAAGGTAAACAGTGTTTTATCTGATGTACATTTTCTTCTACCGGGTCACCGCAAGGATGTGTTCTTCTTTCAGCTCTTTTATTTGTGTTTTATACCAATGAGTGTCAAACGCAACTAGAGAGGCTTCATATCATTAGGTTTGCAGATGTTTCAGTGATTGTTTCCCTCCTAACGAGGATACTGATCATGGTTCTGTACTGGCAGATTTGATTGATTTGTGCAATTTCTATATTAGGGATTATAGATTTTGGGAAGAATCGTACAGTCATCTCTCCTGTCATTATTAATGATCATGCTGTTGAGGTTGTACATCAGTTTAAATACTTTAGTACTGTAATAGATGAAAAATGGACATTTGAGGCTCATGTGGATGCTATGTGCAAGAAAGCCCACAAGCGTATGTATTTTTTACAGAAGCTTTGTGTTTTTAATGTGGACAGTACTTTTATGACTAATGGACTAATAGATTTAAAAATCCTTTTGTACCAGCTGCCATTGTTTTTTTTTAATTATACTAGGTAAATTATTTATGGAAGTGTTTCCCCTGCCCCCTTCTTTGTGTGTTGTGGTGTTGAGTGTTTGTTCTTGCTGATTGTATGGTTTACTGCTGGCTGTGAAACAAATTGCCCCTTGGGGATAATAAAGTTGACCTTACCTTACCTCACGTTACCTCTTCTTCCAGACGGCAGATCAAAGACGTTAAAGCAGTCATTTGTGCCACTACGGCTCATACTCTACAATCACGCGTTATGTAACCTAATTTATGATGGCATGTCACCGTGGCTGACTGCGTCTTTCTATGGGTTACTCTGCGTTACGTGGAGTGGGTAACTGTGGCAACAGAGCTCTGTTTGATCAACAGGTTGCAGAGATAAGGAGTGTGTGACCTTCCTCATTCAGAGCACTATGTGTTTATAGCTTTGTCTGATAAAACAGTGCAAATCTGTGTGTGAGATGGGCAGTTTTTATATGGATCGTCTGTAAAAAAGGTATTTCTGCAGTAACATCTGAGAATGAAAGGGAAATTTTACACAGCCTCTACTGATTCCTCTTCTCATCTGTCTCTGCCAACACACACACACACACACACACACACACACACTCACACACACACTCACACACATTCACCTCATTCTTTCCTCTTTCATGCTCTTTTCTCCTTTTTACACCTCTCGCTCCTATTTTATTTCACTCTCAATGACACATGCCTGCCTCAGACTCCCACACACAAGTTGGATCCTATTGATTTTATTAGTAATGTTGAACACAGTTTTAATATTATTTTTGAAAATAAATTGATGCGAACCAAAAGAAGTGATTATTTGTTATGAATTTAAATGAATTAGTCTGGCATTAGTGCTGTGTCTGCAGTAATGCCAGGCTAATTCATTTAAATTCATAACAAATAATCACTTATTTTGGTTCGCATCAATTTATTTCAGACACAGCTTCACATTTTGGAACACTTTAGACTCGTAATAATCGTAGATTATAAATATAATGTGGTGAACCATGTTTTGAAGCCATTATAAAATAAGTGATACACTGGTGACTGTATAACTGAAACTGGCGCTGTTGTTTGGCTACCAGCAACATACATGATCATTAATACATGACGCACAAATTTATATTTGAACTATTGGTTTAGCAAATCTTTAATTACATGATATGCAAAATATACATATATATGAAGCATATTTAGCTAAATAGTTGTGATTACCGCCGGTATGTTCCAAAAAATGCCATTCAATTTGTGACCCAATTTCAGTGCATCGCAATCATAAGGTGAATCAATTTCAATAATTGTCAGAATATCACTATTGACTATTTCTTTAAAGTGCCCCTATTATGCTATTTTAAAGTGACTTTATTTGTCATGCACTTTGATCTTTAAAACTTGCAGACCTTTTACATTCACAAACACACTGCATGAAATGTAGGATCCACCATGGCATCTTTAACATTGTATATAAAGTCATGCCAAACAAAAACAGCCCTATTTAATTAATATACATGAATTATATAAGTCTATACTTTCACTGTATGTCTCTCAATAATCTAATTTGTTTGCTGTTCTCTTAGGAGAAACTTAAATGAATTGTAGGGTATGAAAGAACCTCTGAGCAATACATTTTCCTGTGGGTTGAACAGACACACTATGGTTTCCTTTTTTCCCTTCCCGTCTCTCTCTCTCTCTCTCTCTCTCTCTCTCTCTCTCTCTCTCTCTCTCTCTATATATATATATATATATATATATATATATATATATATATATATATCACACACACACACACACACACACACCTCTCTATTTAAACTGCATTCAGACTGATGAAGTGTAGCAAGAGACGGCTTTCTCTGTTCTGTGCTCTGCTGGTCTCTGGTAGAGAGCAGGGTTTAAAGCTGTCAAACTTTCGCTCACCAAGGCTGCATTTATTTGATCAAAAAGCACAGAAATTAAAACAGTTAATTAAAACATAAATTAGTAATCTTGTGAAATAGTATTGCAATTTAACTATTTTCTATCATAAATTAAAATGTAATTTATTCCTGTGATGCAAAGCTGAATTGTCAGCATCATTTCAGTCTTCAATGTCACATGATCCTTCAGAAATCTAATATGCTGATTTGGGGCTCAAAAAAACATTTATTATCTTATTCAAAAGAACATTTATTTGAAATAGAAATCTTTATTTGAAGGTGTTAGTATAATTAAACATTTAAGTTTATTAAACATTTAGTTTTGCTCAGTTTATAAGAATTACTATAGTAACAACTACATGTAACGTGTAACAATGAGACTGTACAATAAAGTGTTACCGAAATTCTATTTTGACGTCAATATCATTAGTATACCTTTCAAAATAATTTCTTGTCCATCTGATAAACGATGAAAACATTGACAGCCAATCAAAATTTACATGACATTAAAGAGTAAAATATTAAAATAATCATTATTGTCCGTTAGTGTGGATGCTAAGTTATCTATCTTTACACGTATTGTTCTTGTTGTGAATGGGCCTTACAACTATTAATTTAATAATTATTATTACTTATTTATAAAAAAAAATAACAATTAATACTAATTACTAATAAATAAATTAAAAATATTAAAAAATATATATATACTGAAACAGAACTATATATTACACATATTACACAAAAAATTATTCAAATAAATTCACAAATAAAATAATTAGAAAACACACGTTAGCCATTGACAAGGCTGTCGGTAAAGTTTGGAACGGACCTTAGATGGAACGACAACTGTCTGTTATAATCAGCCAATGCTACACAGTCCTAGTAGGTAATCTCATAACAGTCTGAATACTTAACCTGAGTACTGCTAATAATATCAGCCTGACACTAATTAACATATGACCATCCAAGTTTACAGTTTGTCTAAATAAGATGCAACTGAAACAATTATGATATTGTGATGTATTGCAAAGTATATAGTATTGTAAGGTACTCTATGATACCATAATGGTCAAAGTGCAGCCGAGCCTTATGAATGAGTGTGTGAATAACGCCGCTGAGGTTATCAGGGATAATTTACATATAAAAGTTTTAAAAGGTCAACAGCTGTTTAACAGTGAAAGGAAAATTAAATTTCTGGCAGAATAAATCCTGATTAACTAATTGTATAACATAACTTAAATTTTGTTAAATCAATGTTAAATTCCCAACATGGTTTTTGGGTAAAATATAAACTTTCTTGTGTCTAAAGGTAGTCATAATCCCTCTCATTTCCCAAAATCCCCTCACCTCACATTCTTGTAAAACTGCAAGTCTTTTTATTTTCATAGTGTCAAAACATCTCTTAGCACCTGCAAATATGCACACACACACACACACACACAAAGCTTTGTTTATGTGATTTATGAGGACATTCCATAGGCGTAATGGTTTTTATACTGTACAAACTATATATTCTATCCCCTTACACTGCCCCTGTCCCTAAACCTACCCATCACAGGAGACATGCTGCATTTTTACAGTTTTAATAAAACATAGTTTTTTATGTTTTGTAAGCTATTTGAAATATGAGGACTCATGCAATGTCCTCATAAATCACGTGTAAGTTGTAATACCAGTGTAATATGCATGTCATTATACACATTTGTGTCCTCATAAATCACATAAACAACACATACACATACACATACACACACACACACACACACACACACACACACACACACACACACACACACACACACACACACACACACACACACACACACACACAAGATCTGCTTGTGACTTTTTCTGCTGTACAATACTACTGAGTCAGCAGTGGTGCTCTATCACAGTGACCTGCACACATACACACACTATCCCTTTTCTCCCTTTATCTCGTTTTTTCTAGTATAATCTCTCTGGCCCTCTTTTCTCTATCACTATCCAACCTTCTTTGTCAAAAATTAACACTGCATGTATGTCAGTGTACCTGTCAGAGAGAGAAAGAGAGATTAGAAGAGACAGGAAGAGACAGACGCTCACTCATGGGATGAAAGCCAGTCAATGTGTGTGTGTGTGTGTATGTGTGTGTGTGTGTGTGTGTGTGTGTGTGAGACTGTCAGACAGACCGTTAACAAAGCGCTTGTGTGTGTGTGTGTGTGTGTGTGTGTGTGTTTATACACAGCTGTAGAGTTGTGTCAAGTTACCTTGGACTCTGCTCTCAAAGTCATATTTATGTACCAGCTGCAGAGCTTACATTACTCTGTGACCTCGCAGAATAACAGGTCAACCGCACGGCTCTGTGTGTCCTAGGAAATGTATTTCCTCTGGGGGTTTGGGGTCTCTTTCACATCGGTGTTGGTTTCCCGCTTTATGAATGTTTCCGACTTTTTTTTACTTGGATGAAACTTCACGAGAGCTTCACAAGAAAGCTTGCACGTCCATTTTTTGGGCCCAATGAAATTTTTCCCAAATTATTTGTTTTCCATATTCATTTTTCTGGATTCAAATTTAATGGTGTAATTCAATTTTAATAATTAACAAGCATATCTAATCAATTGAATTCATAAAACTTTATAGAAAATATAGGGCCTTACACTGAAAAAACATTGGTATAGGATTTACACCAATAATCTTTGTTTTATTTACAACTATGACATTTTTTTAACAGTGTATGAAATTTGGTTTTATTTTTCACAAATTCAGTTTTATATTTTCTGTATTCTTTTTTTATGATTTAATACAAATTTGTCATCAAAAACTGTTGTAATCAAATTAATTCATAAAACACTATAAACACCACATATGTTTAAGTATGTGTAATAGATGAAACTATAGAAGACATGCAAAACATTGTGGACTTCAAATTTCTTTTTGCGGTGTAATAATAACAACCATTAGTCCATATTGCAATTTCAATTTATTTAAGTATGTTCCTACTTTTGTTGCTAAATTCCGTGGCATTCTGTGACATTACATTTACCTATATTTTTTTTACTTTTAGTGGGAAAATTACACTAATTTCAATAGAAATCTGTGCGATCGAAAGTTATGCGAAAGGAGCGAAAGGTTCCCCACACAGGCTGGTCATTTTTGCTGCTTGGTTTTATAGTGACTTTTGTACTTCATACATTGCTATACTATTGACAATGGAAAATTACCTTGTTTTGCCCGCAAAATTCAGCTAGTGACCGCACCTTTATACCGTCAATTCTGTTTTAGTGACTGGATCCACACCGCGGGAATCATAGTGTTCTTCATGTTGTTATTTGTTTCATCTCATACTTGTGTTTTGACTCATCTCACAATGTGTATGTGTGAGATTGAAGCCTCGGCAGGACTCTATATTTAGCGCGCGCGCGTGTGTGTGTGTGTGAGACCCTCCGACCTCACGTCGACATCTACCACCAGACGAGCTCTCTCTCTTCTCTCACTCACTAATTCTCCGTCTCGCACACTTACATCACCACGCAGTGTTTACATAAGTGTCGGTGCTCTGCTGTGTGTTAGACACACACACACATCTCTGTCTCTCTCTCTCTCTCTCTCTCTCTCTCTCTCTCTATCTATCTATCTATCTATCTCTCTCTCTCTCACACACAGACACACACACACACACACACACATCTCTCTCACACACATCTCTCTCTTCTCTCTCTCTCTCTCTCTCTCACTCACACACACACACACACATCTCTCTCTCTCACACACCTCTCTCTCTCTCTCTCTCTCTCTCTCTCTCTCTCTCTCTCTCTCTCTCTCTCTCTCTCTCTCTCTCTCTGATGATTCTGCTGTCTGTAAAGGCAGGTGGTTAAATAGATTCAGGTTAAGGGATTATAAGCCTGTGTGTGATGAGCTCCATTCAGCACCAATGATGTCATCATTTAAGAAGAGACCACACACACACACTGATGTTTGTTTGCGCTGCGATTGCTTACACTGACTGTGTTTGTGTGTGTGAGTGTGTGTGAGTGTGTGTGAGTGTGTGTGAGTGTGTGTGTGTGTGTGTGTGCGCAGAGCAGAAACAGACACACAAACAGTGGCACACACATGCTCTCATTTTTCCAAAATGTCATTTTAATGAATCACAGCAGATTCGGGAAAGCCACAGAAGACACATCAATCTCAAGTTCCTCACAAACCAAACTGAATTCAGTCTTTTTCCAGAAATAAATCTGGTGATATTTAGTTAAACTAGTGGATAAAACTGTTTCCACGTTCGCCCTTGATGGACGTCATGTTCTGTCCTGCATCAGTTATGTGTGTGTCTTTACAAATGTCTGGTCATATCTCCTCTCCGTCAGCGAGCTGCCTACCCAGACTGCATTTTTGGGCATCATAGGTTTGAACGTTATATTTGTACTTTCATACGTTTAATTCAGCATTTTTCGGTGTTATTTGTTCTTTTAAAAATGTATACTGTATGTTTGATTCACCAGTTTGAGGCATCATAGAGCATTCATTCATACATTTAAACGTTGATATGTTTGATGTAGCATTTTGGAGAATAAAATGTTCATTCAAGCATTGGATTTGTACATTCTGTTCTCTAAATCATAATTTTGGGCATCATAGGTTCATTTGAATGTTGGATGTGTATGTTCATATGTTCAAATTAGCCATTTTGGTCATTATTATTCAGCATTTTGAGGCATCATAGTTTATTTGAATATTCAATTCAAATATTTTAATGCTCTTGTCAGCATTTTTATATATAATTGGTGCATTTGAATGTTTGATTCCAACATACTCTTGTTCGAATTAGCATTTTTTAGAATAATTTACAAATTGGATTTAAATGTTCATTTGTTTGATTCTGTATTTTTTGTCATTATTGTTTATATCACATCGGATTTGAATGTTTATATTTTTAATTCAGCATGTTTGGGTGTTATTTGTTCTATTGAACATCATACTGTATGTTTGATTCACCATTTTGGGTCATCATAGTGCATTTGAATCTTCAATCCAATATACTCTTGTTCAAATGAAAATTGTATAAGTTGTTTTCATAGGTTTCATTCATAGGTTGGATTTAAATTTTCATATTTGATGCATGTTTTATGCAGCATTTTTGTGCATCAGGTTGTTCAAACATTGTATTTTTGAGTGTTTGATTTAGCAATTCTGGACATCATAAGTGCATATAAATGTTCAAATCTAAATCTACTTATGATGCCCAGAAATGCTGTCCAGTTTGCTCACATTCACTCTGTTTAGAGTTACAGCCAGTTGTATTAGTCTGTCCATTGGCAAAACAAACCTCTAATGATTTTCATCCCTTACTGTAACACAATTATTCATATATTCAACACTCAAATGCACATGCCGTTCTAGCTGCCAAATGACTAATCAGTTATGTGACTCAGTCAGGAAGTGACTCCATTACTCTGTGTGTGTGTGTGCGTGCGTACGTGTGTGTGTGTGTGTGTGTGTGTGTGTCGAAAGAAAAGTTAATAGGCCTATACAACATTCTGTTTCTGACTGGCAAATTTGATTTTGTGTGTATATTACCACAAGTCTTGTGTGTGTGTGTGTGTGTGTGTGTGTGTGTGTGTGTGTTAGTTTTGCTTGTGTTGAGCACATGTATGTTTATATCTTCTATTTACGGCTGGCAGATCTGTTTGTTTTTTATGTGTACATTTTTACCGCTGGTCTGGTGTGTGTATGTGTGTAGAGAGAGTCATTTCTGTGGAAGTGCATTCACTATTACTCACTCAGCTGGTCATAAATTAATTTGCCTACCACACACACATACTTTCTTTCTTTCCCTGTGTGTCTGTCTCTCTGTAGCGCTCTCTCTCTCTCTCTCTCTCTCACACACACACACACACACACACACACACACACACACACACACACACACACACTCTGTCTGTCTAGAGTCTAGCTCTCTCTCTTTCAAACACACACTGAGGCTCTGTCTTGCTGTTGGCTGTGTGTCAGCCACTTGGAGAGCCAAAACAAAGAGGGTTCTGACACACACACACACACACACACACGTACACACACGCATAAACAGAGCGAGAGAGCGTGAGGAGGGAAACGAAAAGAGTAAGAACCTCACCATCAGTTATTGTGCAATTTGGGCGATATCTAAAGCCTACAAGCTTTGTTCACTGTTGTTTTTTTGTCATGAAGCGTTTGTCATGAAGAAAAGTGCGAGAGTCAGCACTCATACTACATTCCCAGGATTTCAGATTCTTTCCCTGAACATGTTTTTTTCAGGGCTTTACTGTCTTGTTTTTAGGAATGTGTGTTTAATGACGCTGACAATAAGTATAATTAAAAAACCCAATTCCCACAACACATAGAGTACATTATTTCCCAGATATGCCATGAATTAGAGTGAAAGAGATGTACAGTTGTATGTTACTGGCTGAGCATGAAGAGGGAATGCAACTAGCGCTCAGTTTGTGCTCTTGTTGCTGTGAAATATCAGATCACAGTCAGTCTTATCACACCGTTGCAATATAAATTGACCATTAAAGTGAGTTCAACAACCTAACAGAAGCTCAGTAAACCACACGAACACAACAAGACTGACTACAACTAATCTATAGACGTTTAACAGAGCTGGTACAGTTTTATCAAATTATATCCATAAAGCGGAACTTTTTGCATGTTAATCCAATGTCTCTATAATTTCAATAGTTTACATTACAGTAAAATATAAATATAAATAATTAGAAACATCAAAATCAATTAGGTCCTTTTAGTGTTGTTGTTGTTATTAACAAACTAAAACTTTAAATATTAGATGAAAAACAAACTTAAACTATTAGAAATGTTGCTTTGGCAAGTAACTGCAATAAAATGTTTAAATTGAAGTATTAAAATGACTAAAACTGAAATAAATACAAATTAAAGCTAAATAGAAATATTAAAAAGAAGAACTGACAAGAATGACAAAAGCACATAACTAAAGTCTGCAAATTTTCACATTCTCAAAATATCCAAAAATGTGTGCATTATACTCTTACAATATGCCAATATTTGAATCTGCTTTCATTTCTCTGAAGGCATATGAGATCATATTCATATTCGTCTTCTGAACTATGAAAGAGCAACCTCTATATAAAATGTAAACGTATATATGTAACATATAAACCAACTATATATATATATATATATATAATCTCAACCCTTTGACCTTCTCATTTAATGAGAATATAAGGGAAATTGAAGGTTCCCTCTAGCAAAAACAACTCTTGGAAAAATACACGTATAGTAAACCGTAACAGTGTTGTAATTTTTTTTTCCATAATAAAAGATTTCTCATGAAAGACCTTTTGAGTGAGATTTCCACACTAAATCAGAGCAGTTTGAATGCAGTCAAGCACTTAACAGAAAGTATTATTAACTGAATCTCTAGATCAGAAATTCAAAGCAGAGACAGTTCTTCATCCAGAACAAGCTCTGTGACTGCAGCCCTGCCAAGAGAGGAAAAACAGACACGAAAGGTCACGTTTACCCAGAGAGAGAGATGAGAGAACAGAGCAGGACAACTCAGAAACACTTTCTGTTGCTGTGAAACATTTAGGAGCTCTTGAGCACAAGTTCTATACCAGAAGACAATGATAGTACCCATATAGGTTGCTCTTTTAAAGCTCGATGGGAGGTTTCATTTAAACATCAAATTTGTCGATTGTTTTCTTAAAATTCTTTGAAATATGAAATATGAAGTAATGCTATAAAATTCAGGTGGATAGCATAGATAATCTGGACCTGGGAGGATTCGACGAGGAGTACTGAAAGTTGAAATGTCGAGCTTGTGACCTCAGTGTGAGACATTGGCTCGAAGGAGCACGAGTTTCCTGGGTTATTTCTCAGAAGTCAAATCTGAAAAGACTTCTCAAAAAAAAGTCTTGTTCTCCATTTAATTATATTCATTTTTGTCATGTGATTTTGTTTTTCTTCCTGTTGAACACAAGTTCAGGCATGCGCATATTATTTACAGAAGAGACGAGCTGAAATTGATCCTGCACGGGTTAAAGAGCAGCTACTGTGGCGAGACACGTGTCAGTATGTCATAGCCCAAGGGTCAGTGATTAACACTGCTGTTATTCCCCCAGTCTCTCTCTCTCTCTTTCTCTCTCTCTCTCTCTTTGTCAGTGGGTGTGGACTGATATGACATTTTCAATCAGCAGTGACTGCTGCTTGTTTGATTGTTCCTCTGTGTATTTGAATGTGTGTGTGCGTGTGTGTGTGTGTGTGTGTGTGCGCGCATGCATACGTGCACTCTGACCTGTTTTATTAATTATTCCTAAATGTGGCTTTGTGCTAAGCAGGCATTTCTAATTACATACACATATCCTTCTTCACACAAAATATAAAGGGTCTCAAATGGAATATAGCCGCTCATGCATTCCCTTACATGACACACACACACGCGCACACACTCTCTCTCTCTCTCTCTCTCTCTCTCTCTCTCTCTCTGTCCCTCAAAGCATGTGTAGACAGACTCAAGCAGCTTTAAAGGCTTAATGAAGTCTTAATGTTCCACACAACACACACACACACACACACACACACACACACACACACACACTAAAACCATGGCAACACTGTGTGCTCTGCCAAGAGTGAGGGTGTATGGCCGCGCTTCAGCAGGTGTGTGACCTAGATTGTGTTCGAGTGAGAGAGAAATGAAAGGACAGAGGGAGAGGGAAAGTAGTTGTGTGTGTGCGTGCGTGATCATTGTAAATGAGGCTTCCAAAGTTTGATCACATGCGCTTTTGTGGTCCAGATTTTGATCTTGTGTTAAATGTGATGTGTGTGGTTCAGGTTTTGATTACGTAAGGACAGTAAAACCTGAAATCACTCAGCCAATGGGTCTCATGGTAAAAAATGGCTTTATAAACACACTTATGGAAGCTTTTTTTTTTTTTTTTGTAAAAAACAAAACAAGATGGTAACCTAGTTGTCCAGAATTGTTACTCTATTTCGTAACTTTATATCTCAACATATCAGGTTTTTTTCACATAACTAAGATTTAAAGCGAAAAAAAAATTAATTTTAATTCTGTCATAATTTACTCACCCTCATGCCGTTCCAAATCTGTATGGTTTTCTTTCTTCTGTGGAACATTTAAGGTGATATTTTGAGAAATGTCTCAGTGGTTGTCTATACAATAAAAGTTGGTCCAAATACACCAAAACTGTTTGGTTTCCAACATTCTTCAAAATACCATATGTTTTGCAGAAAAAAATCTTTTTTTTCTGGTTTTGGAACGACATGAGAGTAAATTATGAAAAAAATTTTAGTAAAATTTATTTTGATATCACACTTAATAATTAAATAAAAATTGCTTACAAATTAAATTACAAATTAAACTTGGCAGTAAAACAAAGTGTGGCACATTATGATGGTGCAGAGATGGTTTATCTGTATTTTGTAAAACTTTTGCAACTGCCTTTATCACTTAAGTAGAAACGCCACAATTAAATTGTGTTGCCTGTTACATAGGAACTACTGGACATTTAGAGGTTTATTTTTAAGTGCAAAGTAGTGAAAATCAAGATCTGTAAAACAATTACTAAAAAGTGTGTCCCATCAGGTCATCAAAATTTCTACATACATTTAGGCCAAATATAGGAAATACGTTTAGACAAGTGACAAGGTTCAAAGACCGCAAGTATGGTATTGGGGGGGCATTTTGTCTGCAGAAAGGGTTTCTGTGAGTACGTTTAGGGTTGGGGTAGAAAATATCAGTAGTTCACTATGAAAATGATAGTCAATGGAAAGTTCCCGCTTGCCTGAGTGCATGATAGGAAATGGTGTGTGAGTTATTAAACAGACATGCATGGACTGAAGGTGGAGTGGATCTCATTTAAGTTTATGATTAGACTAGATTCATTTGACTTCGTTTTATGGCTTACCGCAGCCTTTGTAATATCACACTCCAGACACTGGTTTATTCTCGCATGGACACCTTACACAATACATTAATGATTTTCATTAGCGATCGACTGATAGGGATTTTTAATAGCCAACACTGATATCTGCTGCAAAGAGCGTCTGAAGGGCAATATACTGGCAATATATGCTGATATATTACAAATATTTAAATTAACGATGGGAAATGTGACTTACAGTACTTAAAATTGCTGAGATGAATTTAACATGTATTTGGCAATACTTAAAAAAACACATGCATTCTAAAGTTTGGGGTTGTAAGATTTTTTTTAATGCTCATCAAGGCTGAATTTACTTAATTAAAAACATAGTAAAACAGTAATATTGTGAAATATTATTACAATTTGAAATAAGTTTTCTATTGTAGTATATTTTAAAATGTTTATTCCTGTGATTCCTGTGTTTTCAGCAGTACTCCGGTCCTCAGTGTCATGACCCTTCAGAAATCATTCTAATATGCTGATTTTCTGCTCAAGAAACATTTCTTACTATGACTTATAAATGTCTTTACTGTCACTTTTGATAAAATGTCCTTGCTGGGGGAAAAAGTATTAATAATGTGTGTGTTGATTATTTCTAACTGACCAATAACTGGTCGAGCACTTTACCTTGGATTCCGTTACGCATAGTAATTTAAATTAGTCTATTTATTTATATATTTCTAGAAGCAGAATTGTATTAGTTTATCTGTTAGTGCACGCATGCATTAAAATGTGTTTATTGTGCACAGATTTGTGTCTTAATTAAGTCGTCATGCTGTTCCTTCAAAATAATGTTTGTCCTGACTGTTTGTCCTTTCTCTCTGTATGCCTCACTGACGGAACAGAGTCTCAAACCACAGTGCGGTAAACGTGTGTAACTGTGTGGTGTGTGCGACAGAGTGCATGTGAGTGCACTGCACACAGTAGAGTATCTAAAAATAGCTCACACACGTTCTGTTTGTCCCCTTACCCTCCAGCTCATGGTTTATGAGTCTCTCTCTCTCTCACACACACACACACACACACACACACACACACGTAGTCAGACTGGCACACAGTACACACTGAATTGAGGTTTTGGTTGACTGATGTTTGGCTCCTCAGAAGTCATCACATGTATAATGCCTCTGGAAAAAACATGTTCTTTTTTCTAACTTTGGGGACTTTCCATTGATTTCTGTTGTTTTTATACTGAGCTAATGACATTTTCTATCATTTGTACATAAACCTTACCCTCAACTATTTTGCATTTTCATTAGGACATTTATTAAGTTTTAAGTCATCCACGCTGGCTGGATATTTGGTCCCCACAATGTAAGCAAAACCTGACCCACACACATATTCACATCCCATAACACTGTGGCCACATTTAGATTAGATTTCACTTCAGCATACTGCAGAGACATGAAAATTGTTGTGTTGCATAATATGCATTCACATGAACACACACACACACACACACACACACACATATAACCCAGGCAGCCAGACATGGAAACTTTGAGTGTGCTGACCTAGTATTTATATAAATAGAAACCATGCATAGAGAATATGACTTGATCAATGAGAGTTTAACTGAATTCTCACAAGATATTTGCTCACACACACACACACACACACACACACACACACACACTGGTCAATTATGCAGTATGGAGCGTTGCTTGCTTTAACTTATTTGCATGACTTTTTTATTTTGTTTTTGTTGTTGAATTGTTTTATTTAAAATTAAGATTTTGAGTGGAGGAGTCAGGGTGATACAACTGTACTGAGACCATAATATATTTTTTAGTTATTTATAATAACAGTTTTTTTATTCTAGAATATTTTAAAATGTAATTTATTCCTGGTGATGCAAAGCTGAATTTCAGCATCATTACTTCAGAAATCATTCTAATATGCTGATTTGTTGCTCAAGAACATTTTTTATTATTATCACAATTGAAAACAGTTGTATTGCTTAATATTTTTGTGGAAACGTTATACATTTCTTCTAGATTTTTTGATGATTAAAAGGTTCAAAAGAGCAGCACGTATTTCACGTAGAAGATATTGTTCAACATGCTTACTGTATGTACTGTATGTAATTTATCAGTTTACCACTATTTGGTGCATAGGGCAATGACATGACACTTATTTCTTTGTTTTATTTCTTATTTTCTTAAGTTTTTATTTTTATTTTAAGTGGTGGTGTCAGGGCGATACTACTATCCTGAATATAATAATAAAGAAAGAAGCTTAAGTAAAGAAACAAATCTTAATAATTAAAAAAACCTTATTGATTGACCTCACATACTGCAACCAAATAAGTCCAATGGTCCAAATGCACAAACATGCATAGAAAAGATCAAACAGGAAATGATATCATAAGGAAGACCCCTAAGACTGTGTGTCAAGTATAAAAGCTCTTGAAATATCAGATAATTTGACTCCTTTTTTTAAAATGTGACTCCCAAAAAACCTAATAAAATGTATGAATTAAATAATTCATGATATTTCTAAAGAATACTTTTTAATTTTAAAACTTGTTTAAAAATAATGTTTCAAATGATGAACACACGTGAGCTCAAGACCTTGTTGCCTTGAAAAAGTTTGTGATAACTTTGTCTTCTGATGAAGGTAGACTGATTGGATGTGATATTTTGCTTTACAGAGATTCCAGCCTCTGATTGGTCAGTCATGCGTAGGAGGCTTGTCGGTGGTGGAGTTCATCTCTGACAGACAGCTGGAGTTCTACACAGAAAACGAGGAGCTCCAGCCATTCAAGGTGTGCGCTCTAGTTATTATTATAATTCGTGTGTGTGTGTGTGTGTGTGTGTGTGTGGAGGGGAGGGCTGTTTTGTTATTGCATTTATTTATGTATATGACTGGCATTTGGGCGACTTGAATTCTGGGACATGTGAGCTATTGATCTACTTAGACATAAAGGCTTTTATGACATGAATGAATGAAACACATTCATAAAATATCATTATAAGGACCTGAAGTATCACTGCAATATAATAAAAAAAGAATGAAAATATAATGATATGTACAGTTATATTTTAGAGCATGAAATTGCTGAAAAAAATAATAGAGTGAATTTTATTTAACGTCAACGGCATCATATTTAATAAACCTCTATGTTCAGTGTCTCTCTCTTTTGCTCTAGGTGTTACATTTTTGCTAAAGATGAGATTTGTGTCACTGCTTTCTCAGACCTCCCCATAAAAGTGTGATATATGATGACATTTCCCAGTCATTACTGGTTTAATTAGTCTGTGTTTGTAGCATTGGTGAGTGTTTGTGAAAGTGCCTTTCGGAATGTATGTCACAGACAGTCTGTTTAATTGCAAATTATCATTTCATCTCATGGAAATGAAAAAAATTTGATAAAGATTGTTGCATAATGAGATTTATGTTCACAAAACGGCTGAAAGTCAATTTAATGTAGCTTTCCATGGGAAGTACTGTTGGAAAATAAAATTGCGATGTAAACACAGGAATGTAGATTTCTATAATAATATTTCTATATAAATTATGAAACTGACAGCACAGTATTAAAACTAAGGCTTATCATCTAAGTCTTACAGAGAATGTTCTCTGACTATATTCTGTAGCGTTTTATTTTGCAGTATGTGAAATATTATTACAATTTAAATTGTAATACAATTTTTAGTATATTTTAAAATGTAATTTATTCTTGTGATGCAAAGCTGAATTTTCAGCATCATTACTTCAGTCTTCAGTGTCACAATCTTTCAAATGCTGATTTGCTGCTCAAAGAACATTTCTTATTATTATCACAATTTAAAATGGGTGTGCTGCTTAATATTTTTGTGGAAACTGTGGTACTTTTTTTCAAGATTCTTTGACGAACAGAAAGTTAAAAAATAAAATAAAAAGCATTTATTTGACCGGTAGTGTACATGTACATTATGTGTAGTGTATTTAATATAAATAATGAGCCTGTCAATGTACAGCTGCCTGTGTTCGAGAAATGAGAATGACATTAGACAAGTGATAAACATATTTAATGCTTAAAAAATAGATTTTGCATGTCAAACTTAATTTGAATGCATGGCATGTAAAATTAGTTTTATATTGAAGCAAATCTAAGATCTAAATACATGATCAGTTGATCAGTTGCCAATATAAAAAAATAAAAAAAATCACGAAATGACATTTAAAATACTGTTACATTGGTTTGATTGAAATAATCTAAGGGGATCACTGATTGAAAGAACATGATCAAGATTTTTCCCACAAAGTTATATTTAGAAACTACATCAGCTTTGCAAAGTTTGGGAAACTACAAAGAAGCAACGTTTCATATTTTCCTGCAATCTTAATGGTAAGAATGTGGAATAATAATGTCTTAGTTTGTTCAGTCCAATATAAGCTTTTATGTTGGATTTGATAGTTGCAGGGCATGCTGAAGGGTTAAATACATTTTGTGTGTAATGCATGTTAAGTTTAGAGTGCGTTTTAGAGAGTATTCTCATAGTGATTTCATCAGTGTATGAGTGTGTTTTTGTAAAGGGTGTGTAATTAGCACATGCTCCTCCTTTAAATACTGCAGGCTGTGTTTGTTTATCATAATCACATGGAGCAATCATATAATTTAGTGCAGGAGAAGACACGGTGACACAGGACTGTAGTAAAACTGTTTGCTTTCACTGTGAGATGTGAAGACACACACACAAACACACACACACACACACACAGACTCACACACCACTGCATCATTTCATCACTTCCAGTCTCTGATGCCTGTGGATGGATGATAAAAGAGAGACCCCCTCTCTTTCATCTGTGTGTGTGTGAGCGCGCGTGTGTGTGTGTGTGTGTGTGTGTGTGTGTGCGCGACTGTGCGTGTTTGGAGGGGGAACTGTGAGGCTGTGAGAAAGAAACGCAAGGGAGAGGGAGGGAAAGCATTAGAGAATGTCTGGATAAAGCGCTGGCACATGACACTGATGTGGTCTGAATTAGAGCCGCGAGATTAATCGTTAAAAGATCCCGATCTCAAACACCCACGTGATCTTATTCCTAAAAGACAACGATTCGGCTATTAAACCTTTGACAAACCATACCGGAGCATTCAAATCTGTGTTTGTGCTGCCGCTGACTGCTGAGAGCGAGCAGTTTTCATGTTTAGGTCTTTTCAAACACACAGTATTGTTATTTCTGTTTTATAATTTTTCAAACTATCACAGGAGTGGGAATAAAACTTTATAGCTCAGATATAAACACTGATGTCTACAGTAGCGATCAAAATAGAGCAAATCCCCTTTTGAAAGTAAAACGGGGCTTCAAATAACGATTGTATTGAATACATTGTTTTGCCACTAGGTGGCGGCAAGTGACTGTTAAAAATGTATTTGTCATTGAATCATTCATTCCAGTTTCGTTCAAAAACGCTGATTCATTCAGTAATGAAACTAGGGCTGCATCCTAAATAACATATTTTTCCTACTATATAGTAGGCTAAAAATAGTATGTGACAAAAGAAGTATGTCCGAATTCACAGTACTAAATACTCCGTATTCTTTTCTTTATTTTCTTCTGTTCTGTTCTTCTCTATTCTGTTCTACTGTACCGATTCTGTTCTATTTAAGTCCATTCTAATTCAGTGCAACTGTACTCTGCTATGTTCTATTTTTGTACGAACTGTTCTTATCTACTCCTATTTTATTCTGTTCTATTTTTCTCTATTCTATCTACTAATGCTATTCTATCTACATTCTAATCTACTGTGCTCTAATCTGCTCTTTTTCTATACTCCTCTTTATTATATTCTGTTTTATCAGATGCTTCTGTTTTCATTCTACTCTGTTCTACTTTATTCTGTTGTACTACACTATACTATTCCTTTTATGTTCAACTTTACTCTTTGCTCTACTTACTATACTGTTCCTCTCAGTCTCCACTGCACTATTACACAGCTCTGAACGTTGAGCTCTGAGACGTGAGTAAATTACTGAGCAGCCTGAGAGAGAGAGAGAGAGAGAGAGAGAGAGGGAGGGAGAGAGAGAGAGAGAGAGAGAGAGAGAGGGAGGGAGGGAGAGCGAGCGAGAGAGAGCGAGAGTGAGAGAGAGAGAGAGAGAGGGAGAGGACAGAGACAGAACGAGATAAAGGTGGAGAGAAAGAGTGAGAGAGATCTATCAGGGAAAATGGAGCATGGATGGAGGACTGTGTATTTATTGCTGTTTCCTTGACAACTCAAAGCTGTGTTTTTACTTAGCACATGTTAAGGGGTGTGTACGTGTGCGTGTGCGTGTGCGTGTGCGTGTGCGTGTGTGTGTGTGTGTGTGTAAGTATGTGAGTGGACGAGTAATTAGAGGAGTGTGTGTGTGTGTAGAGGGAAGGGTTAAGCACTGTTGACCTGTTAAGCTGAAATGGGAACAGTGCAGCTGTTTTTAGGAAGCTCCAAACAGTGTGTTTGCCTGTGTGTGTGAGTGAGTGTGTGTTCTTATGTATGACAGAGATGGACTGAAGTGAGCGAGTGAAGGGGGAGAGGTTTACTGAAGGGAAAAGCAGACAGAGTGGTTTCCATTAGGCTCTGTGGAACAACTTTCCCTTTTGAGGCTGTGGTGAGAAAGACACCGGGCTGTAAGTCATTCACCCTCAATCTAAACACGCACACACACACATTTGGTGTTTTAGAAAAGTCTCCATAGAAATAATGAATTTTACACTGGGTTGATCCCCAAACCCTAAACAGAACCTTTACAGAAAACATTGTGCTTTCTTACATGGTAAAAAATATATATATATATATATATATATATATATATAATTTAATATGATTTATAAGCAGTTTTTCTCATGGGGACTGAAATTTTGTGTTTGACAAGGATGTATGTGTGTTCCCTATAACATAGAACACACACACACACACACACACACACACATGCAAACAATCTTCACTCTATGTGTATAAAACAAGTTGCTTTCCATCTCTGTTCCACATATTCACAATATTGTTTAGCTCTTTTTCAGTTTTCATTTTCTCTCTCACCTTTGGCTTCTTTATCTGATTCAGTTTTCATTTCATTCAGGTAATTTACTCTTCCACTCTAATTGTCTCTCTTGCTCAAATAAAGCTTTAAATATAGGCTAGACCTTCAAAAAAAAAAGTTTCTAAATAAACCATTACTTGCATGCAAAAACAGCCTTTAGCTTTTGTAATGTGATACATTTATGAGTGAAACAGTCTGTATATACAAATCTGTATTCTTGAATTATTAGTATCAGTATATTGGAAACAATATTCAATATTGGGGCTTATTTTTACTCATTTAAATGGCACACTTTTTTATACCAGATTTCAGGAGTATAATATTATCCAACATTACCTCATCCACTTTTACTCCTCTTTTCTATTCTGCACAGTTCTATGTTACTGTATTCCACTCTGCTCTGCTTTATTCTATTGTGCTATTCTCCATTTCTACTGTACATTACACTCTTCTGTTTTATTCTACTGTGCTTCATTCTCCCCTGTGTTATTATATTGTTAAATACTATTCTATTATACTATGCTATACTCGACTCTGTTCTATTCTCTTCTTCTGTACTCCACTCTAGTTCTATTCTGTTCTATTCTACTGTATTCCATCCCACTCTTGTCTACCATGTTCCATGATTATTACACTCAATAGATCAATAGAATTCAGATCTTTTATCCAACTTTATACTCTAAAATTGAAGTGTTAGTGTGAGCAAGGGCAAAGCAGAATAGATATCATAACCACATCAGTTATCAATCGTCATAAAACTAATTATTGGTTATTGATATAAGCCACATCTTCTGTATATGTGCATCAATAATTTGATTCATTGGGATTTGATGGGATGGATGTTAAATTATCATGTTATTGTTAAATTATTACTTTTAATGTGTGTATATATAATGTATATATCATGCACTAATAATTTGCAATAATTTTGGAGATATTTAATTATAAGAAACTAAATAGGATCAAATATGACTTCATTTACAATGTGTTCACACCAATATTATAATATGGGCAACAACATGATGGTCTCATTTAAGGATAAAAATTAAAGTTTGTAATTTTTGTGCCAATATCATCAGCAGGTACCATTTTTTTTTTTTTTTTTTTAAACAGGTTTTTTATATGCTTCCACCGTCTGCTATAGACCTTATTCACTGAGTCTTTTGACTTCCGGTCTGTATTTTCACAGCGATCTTGCGTAGTTATGAATGAACGGATCGTTTAAAAAAAATTCCTGGTCGACATTTGTTAAGACATCTGCTTTACAGTGCTTATGATAAACATTACAATGCTCATGATAACTTTCGTTAACTTTACAATAAGTAAATCCACTTCAAAAGCTACTTACTCATGGACAGGAATGCCATAGAGATATACAGAGCGTCCGCAAAAACGGAAGTTCAGTGTGTCGGTCTGCGCCTCTATCCTTACTCGCTCACTCACTCACTCACTCACTCACTCACTCACTCACTCACTCAATCACTCACTTTGTTTGTTATTATCTCATCTACTTCATCACCCTCCCTCTACATCTATCTCTCTCTCTCTCTCTCCCTCTCTCTCTCTCTCTCTCTCCCTCTCTCTCTCTCTGTCCCTCTCAATCAAGTCTTTCTGTCTCTCTTCTCTCATAACATGCACATGTCCCTCTCTCTTCTCTCAAATTTGAATTCAATGAAGCACTTTTCTGCATCATCTATTTCTAAACCTCTGTATCTCTCTCTCTGGGCGTACGTGTGTGTGTGTGTGGTTGTGTGTGTGTGTGTGTGTGTGTGTGTGTGTGTGTGTGTGTGTGTGTGTGTGTGTGTGTGTGTGTGTGTGTGATTGTTCCCACCATAAGAAGGAACACAAGGTTGTTTGTTCTCTTCCTGCTTTCTGCAGAGTTATGATCTTTCTCTGTACATGCTACACAAACACCAACTCATCCTTTTCAATAATCTGTCTGTATGTCTGTTTTTTCCCTCCTTCTCTCTGTTTCTCTTTCTCTCTCTCTCCATCCACCCCATCTCTTCCTGATGCAATAGTTGGATCAGCCCGATGTCTCTCTTGCACATGTTGCCGTGGTGATGCTTGGGCTGTGTGTTAGACTGAGGTCATCTCTCTCTTCGTATGACTCTATCAGCTCTCTCTCTCTCTCTCTCTCTCTCTCTCTCTCTCTCTCTCTCTCTCTATCTCACCTCAAATCCTGTAGAGCGTAGAAACGACAGTGTGGAGAAAATGATCAAACGGAACTTTTGATTGAAACTGGAATTAAACCACTAAACCTCAAATCTAAGTTGTGGTTACAGACATTTTAGTTTCTAAAAACAGAACTATGTCCATAGCAGCCATGAATTTAGTTTGGTGCTGTTGGGTTTGTATTAGTGCTTGATTTAGTTTTTTTCTGTGCCTGCTCTAAGGGTTAATTGTCACAACTCATTTTAAAGCTCCATAGGTTTGATAAATTTTTGTGACACCCTAATCTATTTACAGGCTTTTATTGTATTTACTACATATTTATTTAGAGACTGCATGTTTCTTAATATGCCAGTTCAAGATTAGCTATTAAATAATAGTTAGTAATAAATAATAATAAGTTAAACATTGTATGTTCATAACTGTCAACACATTTCAGTTTGTACACACTGAGGTATGAGTGATTGCCTTTGGCAGTCAACAGCTTCACTTTCCATTTCATGTTCAGTTGGTAGATGGCAATGAAAGAGACTCACATTGCATTCAATATCAGTTTATGCATTCCCGAGGAATCAAACTCTTGACCATGGCATTGTGAGAGCTATGCTCTACTGTGTGAGCTACAACTTGTATTTTACCTGAAATATTCAAGACCAGGGTTCAATTTAAATACCGTAAATGGAGATAATTTCATGTGGCTGTCATTGGCACAGCCTTCGCAGTTACACACTATCAGTAGTTAAAATATCCATATGTACTGTTAAATTAGATAAAGGATAAACAGAATAAATAAAATGCAATTATAATAAATCAAATTTTCTGTACATTATGCTCATTCTGTCCTGTGGTGCGTCACTCGCACTCTTTAGTGTCTTTGAGTCACTGTGTTTCTCTGTACTCATGCCTTTATCTAATTTCTCGTGTTTAGGTCAGCTTAGAGCTTATTTGTTTGTTTGTGTGTGTGTGTGTGTGTGTGTGTGTGTGTGTGTGTGTGTATGTTTGGGAGTTAATGAGATTGTGATTGTCTGTGTGTGTTCCATATGTACGAGGGAGACACCTTTATTTTCAGACTGTGTGTGTGTGTGTGTGTGTGTGTGTGTGTGTGTGTGTGTGTTTGTCTTAAATGATGGAGTGAGTGAATTTCAGATTGTTTAGAGAACTTTAAAGGCAGGAAAACCAGCCCACCAATCAAAGGAAGCTGCACTGTAACACGCTA